>OY754893.1:13354831-13372331 GCA_963576445.1 Lithosia quadra
TCTATTGCTCGAGCCATCCGTTCGATCTCCCTGTCTCCCAACTCTGGCTGGAACACACCTCTCTTGGCCTCGTACAACGAGGCCACCTCACGAACTCTGAGGTCCAGAGGGAGCATTCCAGCCAGGATCAGCCCCGAGTGCAGGGAGATCGTCCGGTAACTCTTTGTGAGCTTCTGCGCAAATCCGCGCTGCACCACGTTCAGCTGCTTCTGTATACCAAGCTTTTCCACCGCAGGACACCAGCTGCTGGCCGCATACAGCACCGTCGGTTCCACAGCCGCGTTGTAGATGGTCCGGATCACCTCGGGGTGAAGTCCCCAACTGATCCGGGCCATCCTCGCCAGCTTGTGGTAGATGGCGATCGCCTTTCTGCATTGGTTTGCGACGTGGGTATTAAAAGTGAGTTGATGGTCAATTGTAAGACCTAAAACTTTAATATGTTTGGACATGCCAACGTCTATCCCGCCCATGCTGAGGCGTGGGACGTCGTACTTAAGCCTCCGCGTAATTACCATCGCACATGTTTTGTGCGGTGCGAATTTCAGCTTCATTCCGACGCCCCACTCCCGCACATGTTCGAGAGAGGCGTTGGCTTGTCTCTCGATCTCCAATGCACTATCCCCGTCGAAGACCATCACGACGTCGTCTGCGAAGGCCTGCACGTGCACTGCCATTCCCTCCAGTTGATGGAGCAGAGGATCCAACAGTAGGTTCCACAACAAGGGTCCGCCAATTGAACCCTGGACGCACCCCTTCTCCGTGGAGCGTCTGCACTCCTCGCCCGCATACCTTACCCTTACCCTTCTGTCGCTGAGGTAGCTACTGATAACTCGCCTCAAGTTCGCCGGACACCTTTCCTCTGCCAGTCGTACTTTTATTGCAGGCCACCAGGCGCTATCGAAGGCGCCCTCTATGTCCAAAGACACCATAAGGACTATCCTCTTATCATTGAGTTTAGCTCTTATGTGGCCCATAAGGTCATAGAGGGCGTCTTCGGTGCTCCTCTGGGGCATGAAGCCGTACTGGCGAGTACTAATCCTCGGCAACAGATAGAAATTGAGGCGAGCTACCAGCATTCTCTCGTACACCTTTCCCAAGACGGGCAGTAAGCCAATAGGCCTGTACGACTTGGGAACGGTGTACGAGTCCTTTCCGGGCTTCCTCAGTGCCACCACCACGGCTTCCTTCCATATTTTAGGAAAGTAGCCGTGGTGAAGACACCGATTCAGCAGCTTCAAGAAGAGCAAGGGGTCGGCCCTAATGGCGTGGGTGCAGATATCGGCAGTGAAGCCATCCGCCCCCGGAGCTTTTTTGGGGTTAAACTTACGAAGGGCATCGAAGAGTTCATTCATTGTAAAAGGTGGGTCATCATTATGATGACCCCATTCTTCGTCTAACACTCTGGCCTTTTCACGCATTCTTCGATGCCCCTCGCTATCCTCGCCTTCCCGGTCCTCCGGGTAAAATGTTCGGGCGAGTAAATCGGCCGAACCCTTCGCGTCCAGGAAAGAACCATTGGCGGTAAGCGGAGTATCCTCCTCCCTTGTTGTGGCCCTCGAGATAACCCGATATATCCCCTCCCAGAGGCCCTCCCTGTCCCGCTTTCCACAGAAGTCCTTCCAACTTTCGACCTGTGCCTTTTTTACCTCACTTTCATACATCTCCTTTCGCTCTAGGTACTGCCCTATGACGAACTGTCGTCGAATCGGCGCCGCAAACCTGATGCGACGCTTGTAGGTGACCATCACCCTCCTTAATTTCTCGAGTGTTTCCGACCACCACGGCGCAGTGATCAACCCCCCCTGCTTTTTAACTGGGATACTTTCCCGGCAGGCACCCTCGACCGCTCTCGTGTACGCTTCAGCCAAGGCATCCAACTCTTCGTGGTGCCTTGTATCGCCTATCGCTATACCCGAGAGCGCCCGAGCCATGCCAGCCCCGAAAGCATCCCAGTTGGCCTTCTTTGTGTTATAGACTCGAGTCGTACGTTTTATATTTGTACCTTGTGACTTCTCGAGGTTGAGGTTGAACACTATGCCGTTGTGGTCTGATCCCGGAGTGAGGTGTTCGTCTACCTTCCAAGCGCCGATCCAAGCAAGCGCGTTTTCGGTGCAGGCCGTTATGTCGACATAGCTGCAGTACCTCTTACCACCCCTCACAGTGTCGAAAGTCGGAATTGTTCCGCTATTCAGGACATGGAGGCCCATCTCGGCGAGTACACCCCTCAGTACCTCGCCTCGGTTGTCCTCGAACTTGTGACCCCACCAGGTGCTTTTACTGTTTGCATCCCCCCCAAAGACAATAAGTCGGGAACCGAGGCTTCGTCTCACCTCTTTGAGTTGCTCCAAATAGGGCCCCAGAGGCGTTGGCCTCGGTTCGAAGTAGAAGGATACCAGCGTGATCTCCCAGGCACTGGTCCGGATCCCCACCACCATGATGTTGTCGGTGGTGAGTTGCGGGTACTGTATCACGTCCACTGTGTGATCAAAGACGGCAATAGCCGTCTTTACAGTCCCTCCTCCTTGCCCGGTGTTCTGGAAGACCCTGACGCCCTGGTATGACTTCATCCTCGCCGAGTTGCCGACGTATGGCTCCTGTACAAGAGCGACTGTGGCTTTGCGCCTCGATGCTTCGAGTATGAAGTCCTCGGTTGCCGACTTATTTCTCTGGAGGTTCACTTGCAGCACTCTGTATGGGGTTCCGTTCCCCGGCACAACGTTAGCACTGGTACTGAGTGGTGCTCCTCGCTATAGCGTCCCAACGCATTCTTACTGGGCACAGGTTACTAAACACACTGTGCCCCGTGCCGCCCAGCCTCTCTCCCCGGCAGTTACAACATACTGGTTCTGCACCGGCGATGTAGTCCTGGCATTCGGCTCGCAGATGGTGCCCGCCACAGTGACTACATCTAGGTTCTTTACCGGTGCAGAACTTTCTAACGTGTCCGTATCCCAGACACAGGGAACATTGCACCAACGGTGATTGATCTGCAACCCTAATGGGTTGCAGATCAATGTGCAGCCTCCCTATGGCTAGGGCACGGGTCCAAATCTCCGGAGAGGCCCTAATCACCACATGACACGTGTGGGGATTTCTCGCAGTCTTTCGGTAGTATACGGACGCCCTCGCCTGCTCTGGGGTAAGGTCCCGGAACACATCATGGTTCCGGGCTCTTATTGCCTTTAACAGGTCTTCATCTGTCTGACTTCGGAGGACGCCGTAGAGTATGAGGAGCGGATCTTTATTTTTTACCTCCTCGACCGTGAGGTGATCTTCCCTATCAGCTAGCCTCTTCTGTGCCCTTTTTCTTTCTTCTTCCGTCTTGTATCCTATTATCACCCTTCTATCCTTCACCTTTCTTACTCTCTCTACTGTCACCCATCCTTCATCCTCGTTCGCTACTTTCCTCAATCGCTCTATCACCTGCTCGCCCGTCTCCGCCTCATTCTTGGATGAGACTACCACAGAGTGTAGAGTCGGCCGCACTGCGTGCGATGCACTAGGGGCACCCGACACCACCCCCGCGTACGTCGTCACCCCCTTTCTTTCTCTTTCTTTCTCTCTTTCATCCTGCCTTTCAATCTTCTCCTTTAATTCATTCATCACTCTGCTATTCTCTTTCAACAACCTTTCATTCTCCTCTAGCTTACTTAAAATAATCCTAGTGTTGCTTGTTGGGGCAGGAGCATGGGCTGCCACCAAGGCTGGGGCGGCTGGGGATCGGAGCCCCGCCTTCCCCCCACCCTGCGCCTTGGTTGCAGCCTTGGCTCTTTCCTCTTCATAGGCCGTAAAAAGTTCCTCAAGGAAGTTAGTCCGGCGTTCTATTTCCGCTTTTATCACCCTACTTATGTTGCCCGAAACCTTCAGCTGAGCAAAAATGTGCCTACAGCTGTCCTGGGCGGCAAAGTAGAGTCGGCTAGGTGCCGGAACGACCAATGGGGGGGGCACATCCTGCTCACGAGCAGTCCTCTTGCCCTTTGTTGCGGGTGGCTTTGTTTTTAGATCCTCTGGAGTCCCGCAGCTAGACGTGAACGTAACGTTCGCCTCGCGAAGCTCCAAAGCATCTATGCTATTCCGCACCTTCCCCGATCGGTGTTGTTGTGCGGCTTGGCTGCTGTCCTCTTCGGGTTGGGAGGATAATAGCCGTTGGCTATCTTGTGCCTTTTTCAGCCAAGGTGACCTTGGTATAGACGCCATTTGGAGTGCGTGTCAAGAATTAAAACCCCAATAGAGTGGGGTAAGTAAAGATTAATAAAATGCTACAATAGAATGTACAGTCACAAAACAATCGTTAAGGCTTTAAATAGTAAGTGTATTATACGTGTCAATTTGAAAAGAATAAGTACGAGTTAAAAGTTTTAAAAACAGATTAAGATCCTCAATAGAGGGGTAAAATAGAATAGTAAAATAATTAATTGTCAATATATCTTAAAATTATGTATAATGGTCTACAGATTAAGGTAATTCTGCAGAGTTTGCAGAGTATAATATTGGTAGCCCTGCTACCGTCAAATTTAGCCAAAAGGCCTGGTCTATGGACTATCTTTTGTAAAGTCTTTTATTCAAAGGAAAAAGAAAAAAAAAAAAGGAAAATACAAGTTAAAAGTTTAAAACAGGTTACATTCCTCAATAGAGGGCTAAAATAGAATAATTAATAATTAATTGTCAATCTTAAAATTATATATGATAGTCTACAAGTTAGAGGTAGTTCTGCAGAGTTTGCAGAGTGTATATTGGTAGCTCTGCTACCGTCAAATTTGGCCAAAAGGCCTGGTCTATGGATTATATTTAGCAAAGTCTTTTGTCTAGCAAAGTAAGTTGTATACAGTAAATTTTAAAATTTTTGGCTCTATGTAGAGCTAGGTGTATAAGGTCCTATAGCTAAAATATAATTACAAAAATAATTGCGTCCCTTAAAAAAGGGGATATCACAGTATTGTTTCAAATTCTTAAAAACTAACTTATCATCTAAAACAGTCGTTAACCTAATGTATTTGGCTCCAAAATTGAGTTCCAACCCAGGAGACAGACGTCCTCCGTAAATTTCAGCCAATTGGCACCGTTAGTTCCGGTTTTACGGAGTTGCTCTACCCCGACTCTACGTAGAGTCACCCTACCAGGATGACCTGCTAGAGCCCGGTGAGCCCTTCAAAAAGAACCCAAACACGGGTGTCCTAGGCCCAGGGGTTCCGCTATAACCGGGTTCCAAAAATTTGGGACCAGAGCTGGGCCCAAACCTTAAAACCCCGCTATCTCCCGAACCCGTGGTCCGATCAGACCGCGATTGGTCTCTCTAGAAAGGTCACGGTGAGACCCGTGCCCTGACGTGCCTGTCGGGCCTATAGGGTGACCCCCGAAATTTGACCCCAGAATTGTTTGGGGTCAAATCCCCACCCCACTAGTTCGACGCGGAGTGAAGAGCCGAGTACCCCAACGGAAACCCGGTCCCGCTACGACCACCCGTTGCCGAGGTACACAGGTTTGAAAAAGTCCAAAATGGCGGATTTGCCAAACTTTGGACCCGTGTAGCTCGGGTTCCAGGCGTCCCAGCGAGCCGCAAAAAACTCTCCGCTGAGTGGCTCGGTCCCCTCTACCGCACCGTAACCAAAAACGGTCAAAAAATTTTTGACGAAAATTTTTGGGAAATTTTGCCCTTTTACCCCGGAAAAGCGTAGGGTGGGAAAGCCGGTTCTCCCCTGAGGTTCCCAGTCGAAACCCGGGGCCTCTAGGACCCTCCGCTGCGGAGCTATGGGAGCTGGAAGTTTTCCAAGATGGCCGCCGCGCGGCCGCGGCCAAACTTTGACCGACGATTACTCCGAAACGGTTGGTCCTAGAGCTCCCAAAATCGATATCTGGGTTCCCCTATATGTTTTCTGTCCCCTGGGGGGGTCCAGAGCCCTAAATAAAAAATGTTGGCCTTTTTGCAAATTTGGCCTAAAAACACAAAATATATACAATTACACTTATATTAGCGAAAACCGCAGTCGAATAGGCCTATCCAGTCCGGAGCTATTTAAGTTCCAACTTTGGGCCCAAAAATAACAAAATGGCGGAAAATTACGGTTTTCGTTGTTTTTGACGTTAGAAGAGGCTTGTTTGGGCTTAGTTAAGTCTAAATGACCTTGCTAAACCCTACCCCGGTGCCAAAAACGACGAAAAACTACCCCTTTTAATTATATTTACAAAAAACACTTAAAATTATATAGCTCCGCACTGGGTAGAGATAAAAATCAAGTAAAAACACCATAAATAAGGATAAATAAGGCTTTATCTAGCTCGGCAATAAAAATGAGAAAATGAGGAAAATTTAGTACAAATAATACATAAAAACCGGAAAATTTAGTTTTTCAATTTCCGTGGCCTGGAAAATTGCAGGAAAAATCTGGAAAGGTGGTGTCTTCTTAAGCTAATGAGCGCGCAACTAATAGCAGTTGCGGTTTTTTGATTTTCTGCTTGGTTCCGCCGGAATTTAATGTCAAAGTTCGAACTTTCTAATAGATTTATAAAATTTTCCTGAAGATGAAAAATTTTTCTTTTACCGGAAAAAGGTTGTCCTTGCTGGTGTCCTCTTGTCTGCAAATTTCTGCGGTCCTCGGACCACGGGATCTGGTACCTCGTGACCACGTGCGACTTGTTTTTCTGGCTTTCCTGGGAAAACCAGAGCTTTCCGGGAAAAACCTGTCGACGCGGCGGGTGGGGCTCCACTGCCCGCTGCCGATGGCACTTGCAGCGTAAAAATCCGTTCACTATGCACTTGATTATTCGTAGAAAACTAAAAACCACGTGGTGAACTCGAGCCAGAAAGTCAGTTTTCGGCTTTTCACGGGCTGGCCGACACGAATCTCATCAAGCGCGATATACCGGCGGGTGGAACTCGGTGAGACGCAACTTTTGAGACCTTGTACGCTTGATTCGGTCAAGAAAAACCCACTAAACTGAATTTTTATTCGCGGAGAGAGGTTAAAAATGATCCAGTCACCGATACAGGTGGTGGACGACTGTGGGTTAGGTTAGGTTAGGTTAGGTTAGGTTAGGTTAGGTTAGGTTAGGTTAGGTTAGGTTAGGTTAGGTTAGGTTAGGTTAGGTTAGGTTAGGTTAGGTTAGGTTAGGTTAGGTTAGGTTAGGTTAGGTTAGGTTAGGTTAGGTTAGGTTAGGTTAGGTTAGGTTAGGTTAGGTTAGGTTAGGTTAGGTTAGGTTAGGTTAGGTTAGGTTAGGTTAGGTTAGGTTAGGTTAGGTTAGGTTAGGTTAGGTTAGGTTAGGTTAGGTTAGGTTAGGTTAGGTTAGGTTAGGTTAGGTTAGGTTAGGTTAGGTTAGGTTAGGTTAGGTTAGGTTAGGTTAGGTTAGGTTAGGTTAGGTTAGGTTAGGTTAGGTTAGGTTAGGTTAGGTTAGGTTAGGTTAGGTTAGGTTAGGTTAGGTTAGGTTAGGTTAGGTTAGGTTAGGTTAGGTTAGGTTAGGTTAGGTTAGGTTAGGTTAGGTTAGGTTAGGTTAGGTTAGGTTAGGTTAGGTTAGGTTAGGTTAGGTTAGGTTAGGTTAGGTTAGGTTAGGTTAGGTTAGGTTAGGTTAGGTTAGGTTAGGTTAGGTTAGGTTAGGTTAGGTTAGGTTAGGTTAGGTTAGGTTAGGTTAGGTTAGGTTAGGTTAGGTTAGGTTAGGTTAGGTTAGGTTAGGTTAGGTTAGGTTAGGTTAGGTTAGGTTAGGTTAGGTTAGGTTAGGTTAGGTTAGGTTAGGTTAGGTTAGGTTAGGTTAGGTTAGGTTAGGTTAGGTTAGGTTAGGTTAGGTTAGGTTAGGTTAGGTTAGGTTAGGTTAGGTTAGGTTAGGTTAGGTTAGGTTAGGTTAGGTTAGGTTAGGTTAGGTTAGGTTAGGTTAGGTTAGGTTAGGTTAGGTTAGGTTAGGTTAGGTTAGGTTAGGTTAGGTTAGGTTAGGTTAGGTTAGGTTAGGTTAGGTTAGGTTAGGTTAGGTTAGGTTAGGTTAGGTTAGGTTAGGTTAGGTTAGGTTAGGTTAGGTTAGGTTAGGTTAGGTTAGGTTAGGTTAGGTTAGGTTAGGTTAGGTTAGGTTAGGTTAGGTTAGGTTAGGTTAGGTTAGGTTAGGTTAGGTTAGGTTAGGTTAGGTTAGGTTAGGTTAGGTTAGGTTAGGTTAGGTTAGGTTAGGTTAGGTTAGGTTAGGTTAGGTTAGGTTAGGTTAGGTTAGGTTAGGTTAGGTTAGGTTAGGTTAGGTTAGGTTAGGTTAGGTTAGGTTAGGTTAGGTTAGGTTAGGTTAGGTTAGGTTAGGTTAGGTTAGGTTAGGTTAGGTTAGGTTAGGTTAGGTTAGGTTAGGTTAGGTTAGGTTAGGTTAGGTTAGGTTAGGTTAGGTTAGGTTAGGTTAGGTTAGGTTAGGTTAGGTTAGGTTAGGTTAGGTTAGGTTAGGTTAGGTTAGGTTAGGTTAGGTTAGGTTAGGTTAGGTTAGGTTAGGTTAGGTTAGGTTAGGTTAGGTTAGGTTAGGTTAGGTTAGGTTAGGTTAGGTTAGGTTAGGTTAGGTTAGGTTAGGTTAGGTTAGGTTAGGTTAGGTTAGGTTAGGTTAGGTTAGGTTAGGTTAGGTTAGGTTAGGTTAGGTTAGGTTAGGTTAGGTTAGGTTAGGTTAGGTTAGGTTAGGTTAGGTTAGGTTAGGTTAGGTTAGGTTAGGTTAGGTTAGGTTAGGTTAGGTTAGGTTAGGTTAGGTTAGGTTAGGTTAGGTTAGGTTAGGTTAGGTTAGGTTAGGTTAGGTTAGGTTAGGTTAGGTTAGGTTAGGTTAGGTTAGGTTAGGTTAGGTTAGGTTAGGTTAGGTTAGGTTAGGTTAGGTTAGGTTAGGTTAGGTTAGGTTAGGTTAGGTTAGGTTAGGTTAGGTTAGGTTAGGTTAGGTTAGGTTAGGTTAGGTTAGGTTAGGTTAGGTTAGGTTAGGTTAGGTTAGGTTAGGTTAGGTTAGGTTAGGTTAGGTTAGGTTAGGTTAGGTTAGGTTAGGTTAGGTTAGGTTAGGTTAGGTTAGGTTAGGTTAGGTTAGGTTAGGTTAGGTTAGGTTAGGTTAGGTTAGGTTAGGTTAGGTTAGGTTAGGTTAGGTTAGGTTAGGTTAGGTTAGGTTAGGTTAGGTTAGGTTAGGTTAGGTTAGGTTAGGTTAGGTTAGGTTAGGTTAGGTTAGGTTAGGTTAGGTTAGGTTAGGTTAGGTTAGGTTAGGTTAGGTTAGGTTAGGTTAGGTTAGGTTAGGTTAGGTTAGGTTAGGTTAGGTTAGGTTAGGTTAGGTTAGGTTAGGTTAGGTTAGGTTAGGTTAGGTTAGGTTAGGTTAGGTTAGGTTAGGTTAGGTTAGGTTAGGTTAGGTTAGGTTAGGTTTTTTTTTTTTTTTTTTTTTTTTTTTTTTCCCTACCACGGCAGGCTGCCGTGCCTGTTTTTACTTTTTATAATTAAAGACTTCCTATTCTAAACCTAGTCTTTCCTCTTTTATTCTGGGCCTCTTAAGCATACTGTTCAATCTTTTATTCTTCTCGCACTTTCACGCCAAACCTTTCATTCTTTGCTGGGAGTGAGGGCATCTGGGAGTAATTGTGTACCTATTCTAATTTTACTACCTGCTAATTTTTTATTTTTCTTTATTTAAAACAATTTACATAACTTAGGTCTAATCTTAGGGCTAATACAGTAGGCTTATAAAAAAAAAGGACTTATTATATATAGGTGGCGGTTACAATTTTCAACTTAACTATTATACAACTTATTCTAAATATATTTCTTAAAGTCAAAATATTGGCTCATGCTAGACAGCATTATAGCCACTATAGTGTGCTAGCATGAGCACTTACGTTCTATTCCTTTTATTGACTATATCTACAATTTTTTGAGCATACAATAGTGTTTGCTGCCTATGATCAACTATTAATTTTTTGATACCTTCTATATCGACCCTTATTCCAGTTTCGATTTCCAGGTTGAGCCTGTCAACAGCGTGAATTGGGCAGTCCATTAGGAGGTGGGGTACCGACTCCGGTACGCCTGGTTCACAGGCGCATGATGGGTCCGCCTTGCACTTGAATCGAGTCAAGTACTCAGCGAACCCACCGTGCCCTGTCAAAATTTGGGTAATTGGACCCCTGATGGTAATTTTCCTAATGGTGCCGTGTGCCTGTATTGCGCAGGGAAAGAAAATTTTCGTGGTCGACGCCGTTTCGCCCTCCTGATACCTCCTGTTCCATTTGTCAAGAGAGCCCTGACGTAGGGTTTTCTTGACAAATGACACAGGACACGAGTCGTAATCAGGGGCCCTCTTGAGCTTCAGGGCGGCCTCCCTAGCGAGCCAATCCGCCCTCTCATTCCCCTCAAGGCCAACGTGGGCCTTGATCCAGTAGAGAGAGACGCTCTTGCCCTGCTGAATACAGCGGCCAAGAGAGTCTCTAGACTCTACTGCTAGGGGGTGGAAAGAGGACGGATTAACCACGCTAAGGAGCGCCGCTCTACTGTCACTGAAGAGGCCGAACGAGGCAACGTCATGCCGCTCTACCTCGCACGCCGCCTCACGCAACGCCAAGAGTTCAGCCTGGTAGACGGTGCAGTGCCTTGCGAGAGCAAGCTTGCGGGCGCGGGTCTCGGACCGTCTGTTCCATACGGAGACAGCGGCCCCGACCCGGCCCTCAATCCTGCTCCCGTCGGTGTAAACACGCAAGTCGTGTGGTGGCAAGTTATTAAGTTGTTCCTCGTCTACCACGCTATCGAACTCCAGGCGTATACGTTTAGCGGGGTGCGGGGCCGCCGAAAGGGGGGCCAACCGCTCGACCTCCCCGTCCCCCAGCCACGGCTGGGACACTCCTCTCTTGGCCTCGTAAAGTGATGCCACCTCCTGAACTCGGAGGTCCAGAGGGAGTATCCCAGCCAGCAGCAGTGCCGAGTTCAGGGAGACCGTGCGGTAGGCCCTAGTTAATTTTTGAGCGAACACACGCTGAACCCCGTTCAGTCTCTTCTTGACGTACTCTTTCTCTGACGCTTCCCACCATGCGCTGGCCGCGTATAATATAATGGGCTCAATGACTGCGGCATATATGGTCCGGATCACCTCGGGATTAAGTCCCCAGGAGATCCGGGCCGCACGTGCCAACCTTTTGTAGATGCCCGTGGCCTTAATGCAAACATTTTTAATATGGCCGTTGAAGGTCAAGTTCCTGTCGATCGTTAGACCTAATATCTTTATTTCGGTTGACAGGACAATGTCGACCCCGCCCATGGTCAGGCGTGGGTTGTCGTATTTCAGCTTTTTGGTTAGCACCATTGCGCAGGTTTTGTGTGGTGCAAATCTCAGTTTATTTTTGACACCCCACGCCCGAACACGTTCAAGGGCGGCATTGGCCTGTCCCTCGATATCGGCAGCCGTATCCCCGTCGAATACGAGGACCACGTCGTCGGCAAAAGCCTGTACGTAGTCCCCGTACTCGTTCAGCATTTTTAAAAGTGGGTCCAGTAGTAGGTTCCACAACAAGGGTCCGGTAATGGATCCCTGGACACAGCCCTTTTGGGTGCCTCTACTGCACTCAGCCCCAGCGTACCTCACCCGCACTGTTCTCTCGCTGAGGTAACTGCTGACAACTCGCCTCAAATTGACGGGGCACCTTTCCTCAGCCAGTCGTGCAATGATAGCCGGCCACCAAGCACTATCGAAGGCGCCCTCTATGTCCAGCGACACCAACGTGACAAGCCTCTTGTTTTTGATTCTGTCACGCAGGCGCCCAACCAGATCATAGAGGGCGTCTTCGGTGCTCCTCCGTGGCATAAAGCCGTACTGGCAAGTACTGATCCGTTTATGTAAGTGGAATTTGAGCCGAGCTGCCAGCATCTTCTCGTACAGCTTTCCCAAAACGGGCAGGAGCCCTATCGGTCTGTACGACTTGGGAGAGCTGTACGTGTCCTTGCCTGGCTTTCGAAGTGCGACAACTGTCGCCTCCTTCCAGGGAGTCGGGAAGTATTCGAGAGCCAGGCACTTGTTTAGCAACTCCAAGAACAGTGCCGGTGCGCTGTTGACGGCATGAGTACAGATGTCGGCAGTGAAGCCGTCTGCACCAGGGGCTTTTTTCGGGTTGAAGCTGGACAACGCGTCCTGTAGTTCCCCGATGGTGAATGGCGGGTCATAATTACCATCATTATCCCCGCCATTGACCGTTTTGGCCAATGCGCGGGTCTTTTTATGGTCCGCGTTGTCTTCCTCTACCCGGTCTTCCGGGTAGAAAACTGAGGCAAGGAGCTCAGCGGATCCGCTTGCGTCCAGGTGTTTCCCATTGTGGAGCAATGGTAGATCCTCGTCCCTTGTTGTGGACCTACCTATGACCCGGTAAATCCCATCCCACATGCTTTCGCGGTCCTGTTTTGTACAGAATTGCTTCCAGCTTTCCGTCTGTGCTATTTTAACCTTCGACTCATAATTTTCTTTCCGTTCTAGGTACTGCGTCACGACAGACTGCCTCCGGATCGGAGCAGCGTTCCGGATTCGGCGCCTGAAGGTACTGACCTCCTTCTTCAACCTGGCTAACTCCTCCGACCACCATGGCATGGTAAGTGTCTCTTTATTGGACTTTGTTGGTATCGTTTCTTTGCAGCACTCAGTGATACATTTATTGTACTTGGCCAAGGTTTCCTCAAGGTCTTTTTTGTTTTTTATGGTTTTTATAGAGTCAACCGTCAGGTTGTTCAACACCAAAGAGCTGGTCATTTTCTCATGAAAATGGGCCCAGTTTGCCTTTTTGGTGTTGAACAACCTGGTGGTTCTATTGATGCTTAATCCCTTGGACTTGGTTAGATTTATTTTGAGACAAATACCAATGTGGTCGGAGCTGGTAGCCAGCGTTTCGTCAGTCCTCCAGCCGTCGACCAGACTCAGGAGGTCGCCCGAGCAGGCAGTTACGTCGACGTAACTACAGTACCTCGTAACCCCCCTAACGGTGTCGAAGGTGGGCACTCTCCCATCGTTGAGGATGTGTAGTTTCAACTCTACAAGTGTCCCCAAAAGGTCTTCCCCCCTATCATCCTCAACGATGCCCCCCCACCAAGCGCTCTTCGCATTGGCATCCCCTCCAATCAGGAGCCGTACAATGCCCAGCCTAGAACCGACCCTTCTGAGTTGGTTTAGGTGAGGGCCCAAGGGTTTATCGGGCTCGACATAAAGAGACACCAGGGTGACTTCCCAAGCACTGGTCCGTATCCTCACCACCACGATGTGGTCGGTGGTGAGTTCTGGGTACTGAACCACGTCGATTTCATGGTCAAAGACGGCAATAGCCGCCTTCACCGCGGTTGACCCTGGACCAGTGTTTTGAAATATGCGTACACCCCGGTATCTCTTCATCCCGCCCCTTACGGGGTCCCTGTACGGCTCCTGAATAAGTGCGACTGACGCTTTCCTCCTGATGGATTCCAGGATGAATTCGTCAGTCGCAAGTATCTTCTTTTGGAGGTTCGCCTGCAGCACCAAATAGTGAGAGTCGCTCCGGGAGGTGCCCTTAGCAATACTGGATGGCTGACCGCGCTATGTCGTCCCATTTCCTTCTGACCGGGCAATCCCGGTCAAAAGCATTGTGCGCTGTGTCGTCTGCCTTTGCGTGCCAGCAATTGCAGCACCTGGGCTCGGCTCCTACCTCATACATGGGGCAGTCTGCCCTCAGGTGCTTTTCCCCGCAATGGCTGCACTTAGGTTCCGCCTCCCTGCAGAACCGACGACTATGGCCGTAGCCCAGGCACATGGAGCACTGGACGAGTGGCGATTGATCCGCCACTCTGACCGGTTGAATGTCGACGTGCAGCGTTCCATGCGCCAGGGCTCTGCGCCAAATTATGGGCGACACCTGCATGACGACGTGGACGGTGTGCGGATTCCTGGCGTTCCGACGGAATTTAACAGACATCCTGTCTTCCGTTGCGTTTAGGTCTTTGAAAATGTTTTTATTTTTAGACCTTATTGCCTTCAGTAGTTCGTCATTTTCATATGTCTTTAAAACGCCATGGAGGGCGAGCAGGGGGTCCTTATTGTGGATGGTTTCCACCTTAAGGGCCCCCGGCCCCCTCTCCAACGCCCCCTTCGCCCGCTCCCGCTGTTCGGCGGTTGCATAGCCAAGAATCACCTTGCGATTCTTGGCCTTTCGGACCCGCTCCACCGTAACCCACTCGTCGTCCTTTCTCGCAGCCAGCCGCAATTCGTTCAGCACCTCCTCGCCCGATTTTTCCTCGTCCGTGGAGGTTATCACCAGCGAGTGCAACGCCGGGCGTCTCGAGGGTAGTACCCCCGCGGCGTCCGCCGTTACAGCCGCGTATGAGGGTATATGCCTCCTTTCATCATGACAGTTTTTGAGACTGTCCTGTATTTCTGCGAGGGTCTTGGAGTTCTGTTGGAGGAGCTTTGTGTTCTCCTCCAACCTTCTCAGCAATTCGCCGTCAGCCTCCTTTGGCCTTGGGACCATTGTTGTTGGGGCTATAATTGTTTTCGGCGGTGAGACGCTATTTGGTACGGGCGGCTTGTCCCCGGCCCTGCGTCTCTCCTCGTCAATCACCACCAAAATGCGCCTCAGGTTCTCAGCCTGGGCTTCAATTTTAACCTTAATCTCCCTTTTAATATTCCTGCTGTCAGCACAGCCTTGCTTAATCAGGTCCAAGCAGGACATAGCCGCGTTGTGTCGGACTTCGTGCTCCATAAGGGCTATATTGTCCAGGAGCTCGGTTCCTTCGGCAGATGTAGATGTCCTACGAGTAACCACTCTGGCTGTTGCTGGCTTCGGTTTAGGCTTCGTGACTGTCAGCTGTTTAACTGGGCCTATTAGATTTTTGGGGGTTGTTGTGGTGGGGGGAGAGGTTGACGGCGCTCGCGCCTCAATCTCCCCTATGCTGTCTCTAACTGATTTTTTGTGCATTTTTGGTGGTGACGACTGTGCTGATGGCCCTGCCACGGGTGGAGGTGCTGGTCGCCTCAAAGGCGGAGATCTGTACCCGCTCTGCATGTCTTTGCTGTGGTGGTAGGGAAAATCCACGCAACACTAGCGGGTAGATGGCGAGTTTATACTCGCTAACAATAAAACAAATAAAAAACACAGACACAAATTGTAAAAATATGAAAAATAAATGCAATGCTTAACCTAGGTTCCTGCCAAAAAATTGGTCAGGGACGTCCTACTAACTAAATTGCTGAAAAAGGTTCTTCCCTGCGCGTGTGGTGTGAGTTGCTGTCACTGTGTTGTGTGTGTTTGTGTGTAGTGCGTGTGTGTGTGGTAGTGTGTGTCGCTGTAGTTGTGTGTTGTGTGTGTTTACTGTTGACAGTCAACCGGGGCCGAACCGGGTATCACGTGTAGCGGGCACCAGTTAAGGTTGATGTTGTAGTCCAGCTACAGGTCAAAATAATAGGCCTAAAGGGGCCTAGTCTAAAAGTAAGTCTTACGGCTAAATTAACTAATATATACAATTAAGAAAATTTTTCTCTATATAGAGTCAAATAAATACTTTTATATAGCTCTATATATAAATATAGGGTCTTAAAAAAGTCTTATCTTTGTCCCCTAGTTCAACTAGAGGATAAGTACAGGTAAGGTCAAAAAACTTAAAATCTAACTTAATTCTCTAACAGTCGCTAACCTAATATGGTTTTAGTTCATATAATGGCTCCCGCCCAGGTAATGGATGTCCCCTGCAAATTTCAGCCCGATGGCGCCGTTAGTTCCGGTTTTGCAGAGGAACTCTACCTCGGCTCTACGTAGAGTCTCCCCACTGAGGTAAACTGCTAGAGCCCGACGAGCCCTTCAAAAAGAACCCAAACACGGCGATCCTAGGCCCAGGGGTTCCGCTATAACCGGGTTCCAAAAGTTTGGGACCAGAGCTGGGCCCAAACTCAAAAACCCCGCTATCTCTCGAACCCGTGGTCCGATCTGACCGGGATTGGTTTCTCCTGGAAGATCCCGGCGAGATCTATCCCCCGACGTGTCTGTCGGGCCAATAGGGTGACCCCCGAAATTTGGCCCCAAAATGTTTTGGGGTCAAACCCCCACTCCACTAGTTCGACGTGGAATGAAAAACCAGGCCTCCCCGCGGAAACCCGGTCCCGCTGCGACCTCCGGTTGCCGAGCTATACGGGTTTGAAAAAAACAAAGATGGCGGATTTGCCAATCTTTGAACCCGCGTAACTCGGGTCCCAGGTGTCCCAGCGAGCCGCAAAAAGTTTCGCACAACTTGGCCCAGCCTTCCCCACCACGCCGTTGCCGAAAATGGCCAAAAAATTTTTGGCAAAAATTTTCGGCAAATTTTTCCCCTTTTCCCCAAAAAAGTGTGGAGTGGGAAAGCCGGTTTCCCGCTGAGGTCCCCAGTCGAAATCCGGAGCCTCTAGGAGCCTCCGTTACGGAGATAAAGGTGTTTTAAAATTGCCAAGATGGCCGCCGCGCGGCCGCGGTCGAACTTTGACCGACGATTTCTCCGGAACGGTTGGTCCTAGAGCTCCCAAAATCGATATCTGGGTTCCCCTTGATGTTTTCTATCCCCTGGGGGGGTCTAAAACCTTAAATAAAAAATTGTGTCCTATCGGCGAAAAAGGCCGATAGGCTTAAAATATACACAATAACGCTCACAATTCCGGAAACCGCACTCGGATAGGCTTATCCAGCCCGGAGTTATTTGCGTTCCAAATTTGGTCCCAATAAAAACAAAATGGCGGAAATTACGAAATTCTTTGTTTCTGACGTTAGGCAGGGCGTGTTTGGGCTTAGTTATGTCTAGATGACTATTCTAAACCCCACCCTGGTGCCAAAAACAACGAATTTCTACCCCTTTTAATTAATTATGCAAAAAACACTAAAAATTATATAACTCCGCACCGGATTGACATAAAAATCTAGAAAAAACATGTAAATTTGTCTAAAATACAGTTCTATCCGGTGCAACAAAAAACAATAAAATCTAAACTAATTTTCACAGTGATTTTCCGGAAAAACTAAAATTTTCGGTTTTCCGATTACTGTGGGGTCAGTTTTCGTCGGAAAAATCTGCAGACTTGTTAACCGCCTCTACTAATAAGCGCGCAAAAAATAGCAGTTGCGGAATTTTTAAATTCCGCCTGGTTCCGCCGCAATTTCTGGTCAAAGTTCGTACTTTATAATTATTATTATTAATGTACCTTAGACGCTAAAATTTTTCTGGCGCCGCAGGATCGCTTGTCTTGGTGAGGTCTACCCGGCTGCCAAAAATCAGCTCCCTCGGACCACGGGTTCTGCCACGTGTGGGCCACGCGGTACTTGTTTTTCTGCTTTTCACGGCGAAGCCGCTGGCTTTTCCGGAAAAACAAGCCGCGCGGCGGGTGGAGCTCCGCTGGGCGCCGCTGGGTGCACTTTTCTCACTGCAATCCGGGTATATTTGACGCACTTATTTAAGAAAACGCCGAGACCACGTGTGTGGCCGAGCGAGAATCGCGGTTTTCTTGGTTTGTACGGCACACGCGAACTCGAAATGGCCGAGTCGATACGTCGGCGGATGGGGGCCGGCGAGGCGCGTCTTTTGAG
>OY754893.1:13374831-13379831 GCA_963576445.1 Lithosia quadra
ACATGCTAACTTACTTTAAGTCTACCTTGCAGGGTATCCCATGATACCTGCAGGTGACCCCTTAACTGCTATTTCGCTTATTTGCTATTTGAACAATATCAACAGCGTATTTCAGAAACTCTGTCCTATGTTTTTGTATGAGTACTGGCAAATTTTCTCTTTTAATATTGATACCTATCCGTTGCTCCAAGTTATACCTCGACGAGGCATGTATTGGGCAATCCACGATTAAATGCGTGACTGTCTCCTCGACGCCGGGCTCGCAGGCGCATGATGGGTCCTCCTTACACTTGAACCGAGCCAAGTATTCGGAGAACCCACCATGCCCCGTTAGCAACTGCGTCGTTGTGCCGGCGATCTCCATTTTGCGGACGATCCTGTACGCAGTCACCGCGCTTGGGAAGAAGAGCCTGGTGCCAGAAGCAGTTTCACCCGTCCTGTACCTTTCGTCCCATTTGTCAAGCGTGACCTGCCTCAGGCCTCGCTTGACGAATGAGACTGGGCACAGGCCGTAGTGTGGAGCCCTCTTCGACTTCAGAGCCGCCTCCTTCGCCAGATCGTCGGCGCGCTCATTCCCCTCCAACCCTGTATGGGCCTTGATCCAGAACAAGGATATTTCCTTGCCCTGGATCAAGCCCCTTTTGATGTTGAGTCTGGCCTCAACTGCCAGAGGGTGGAGGGCATGACGGTTTATGACCGTCTGGAGTGCGGCTCTGCTGTCGCTGAGGATCCCGAACGTGGCCGCGCCTCGCTTAAGGACCTCACTGGTCGCTTTGCATATGGCCAGGAGCTCGGCCTGGTAGACGGTGCAGTGCGGCGAGAGAGCAAGCTTGAGGGTCGCGGTTTCGGTCCCGTTATTCCAAATGGATAACGCGGCACCGACGCGACCCTCAATCTTGCTCCCGTCCGTAAAGATTCGTGTTGCAATCGTTCCCGTGCTATTATATTGTTCCTCGTCTACCAGACTGGTGAACTCCAGGTTCATATGCTCCGCGGGGTGAGGTGCCTCAATAGCCGGAGCCATCCGTTCGACCTCCCTGTCTCCCAACCATGACTGGGACACCCCTCTCTTGGCCTCGTATAACGAGGCCACCTCGCGAACTCTGAGGTCCAGAGGGAGCATCCCAGCCAGGATCAGCCCCGAGTGCAGGGAGACCGTCCGGTAGCTCTTCGACAGCTTCTGAGCGAAACCGCGCTGCACCACGTTCAACTGCTTTCTGACACCAAGCTTGTCCACCGCCGCGCCCCAACTGCTAGCCGCGTACAGAATCGTCGGCTCCACAGCGGCGTTGTAGATGGTCCGGATCACCTCGGGATGCAATCCCCAACTGATCCGGGCCGTCCGCGCCAATTTGTGGTAAATGGCGATCGCCTTTCTGCATACATTGGTGACGTGTGTGTTAAATGTGAGCTTGTGGTCGATAGCGAGCCCCAGGATTTTGATCTCCTCGGACAGTCCAATGTCTATCCCGCCCATGCTAAGGCGCGGGACATCGTACTTTAGCCTCCGCGTGATTACCATCGCACAAGTTTTGTGCGGTGCGAATTTCAGCTTATTTCCGATGCCCCACTCCCGCACATGTTCGAGAGAGGCATTGGCCTGTCCCTCAATCTCCAGAGCGCTATCACCATCGAACACGAGCACCACATCGTCCGCAAAGGCCTGCACGTGAACGGTTAGGTTAGGTTAGGTTAGGTTAGGTTAGGTTAGGTTAGGTTAGGTTAGGTTAGGTTAGGTTAGGTTAGGTTAGGTTAGGTTAGGTTAGGTTAGGTTAGGTTAGGTTAGGTTAGGTTAGGTTAGGTTAGGTTAGGTTAGGTTAGGTTAGGTTAGGTTAGGTTAGGTTAGGTTAGGTTAGGTTAGGTTAGGTTAGGTTAGGTTAGGTTAGGTTAGGTTAGGTTAGGTTAGGTTAGGTTAGGTTAGGTTAGGTTAGGTTAGGTTAGGTTAGGTTAGGTTAGGTTAGGTTAGGTTAGGTTAGGTTAGGTTAGGTTAGGTTAGGTTAGGTTAGGTTAGGTTAGGTTAGGTTAGGTTAGGTTAGGTTAGGTTAGGTTAGGTTAGGTTAGGTTAGGTTAGGTTAGGTTAGGTTAGGTTAGGTTAGGTTAGGTTAGGTTAGGTTAGGTTAGGTTAGGTTAGGTTAGGTTAGGTTAGGTTAGGTTAGGTTAGGTTAGGTTAGGTTAGGTTAGGTTAGGTTAGGTTAGGTTAGGTTAGGTTAGGTTAGGTTAGGTTAGGTTAGGTTAGGTTAGGTTAGGTTAGGTTAGGTTAGGTTAGGTTAGGTTAGGTTAGGTTAGGTTAGGTTAGGTTAGGTTAGGTTAGGTTAGGTTAGGTTAGGTTAGGTTAGGTTAGGTTAGGTTAGGTTAGGTTAGGTTAGGTTAGGTTAGGTTAGGTTAGGTTAGGTTAGGTTAGGTTAGGTTAGGTTAGGTTAGGTTAGGTTAGGTTAGGTTAGGTTAGGTTAGGTTAGGTTAGGTTAGGTTAGGTTAGGTTAGGTTAGGTTAGGTTAGGTTAGGTTAGGTTAGGTTAGGTTAGGTTAGGTTAGGTTAGGTTAGGTTAGGTTAGGTTAGGTTAGGTTAGGTTAGGTTAGGTTAGGTTAGGTTAGGTTAGGTTAGGTTAGGTTAGGTTAGGTTAGGTTAGGTTAGGTTAGGTTAGGTTAGGTTAGGTTAGGTTAGGTTAGGTTAGGTTAGGTTAGGTTAGGTTAGGTTAGGTTAGGTTAGGTTAGGTTAGGTTAGGTTAGGTTAGGTTAGGTTAGGTTAGGTTAGGTTAGGTTAGGTTAGGTTAGGTTAGGTTAGGTTAGGTTAGGTTAGGTTAGGTTAGGTTAGGTTAGGTTAGGTTAGGTTAGGTTAGGTTAGGTTAGGTTAGGTTAGGTTAGGTTAGGTTAGGTTAGGTTAGGTTAGGTTAGGTTAGGTTAGGTTAGGTTAGGTTAGGTTAGGTTAGGTTAGGTTAGGTTAGGTTAGGTTAGGTTAGGTTAGGTTAGGTTAGGTTAGGTTAGGTTAGGTTAGGTTAGGTTAGGTTAGGTTAGGTTAGGTTAGGTTAGGTTAGGTTAGGTTAGGTTAGGTTAGGTTAGGTTAGGTTAGGTTAGGTTAGGTTAGGTTAGGTTAGGTTAGGTTAGGTTAGGTTAGGTTAGGTTAGGTTAGGTTAGGTTAGGTTAGGTTAGGTTAGGTTAGGTTAGGTTAGGTTAGGTTAGGTTAGGTTAGGTTAGGTTAGGTTAGGTTAGGTTAGGTTAGGTTAGGTTAGGTTAGGTTAGGTTAGGTTAGGTTAGGTTAGGTTAGGTTAGGTTAGGTTAGGTTAGGTTAGGTTAGGTTAGGTTAGGTTAGGTTAGGTTAGGTTAGGTTAGGTTAGGTTAGGTTAGGTTAGGTTAGGTTAGGTTAGGTTAGGTTAGGTTAGGTTAGGTTAGGTTAGGTTAGGTTAGGTTAGGTTAGGTTAGGTTAGGTTAGGTTAGGTTAGGTTAGGTTAGGTTAGGTTAGGTTAGGTTAGGTTAGGTTAGGTTAGGTTAGGTTAGGTTAGGTTAGGTTAGGTTAGGTTAGGTTAGGTTAGGTTAGGTTAGGTTAGGTTAGGTTAGGTTAGGTTAGGTTAGGTTAGGTTAGGTTAGGTTAGGTTAGGTTAGGTTAGGTTAGGTTAGGTTAGGTTAGGTTAGGTTAGGTTAGGTTAGGTTAGGTTAGGTTAGGTTAGGTTAGGTTAGGTTAGGTTAGGTTAGGTTAGGTTAGGTTAGGTTAGGTTAGGTTAGGTTAGGTTAGGTTAGGTTAGGTTAGGTTAGGTTAGGTTAGGTTAGGTTAGGTTAGGTTAGGTTAGGTTAGGTTAGGTTAGGTTAGGTTAGGTTAGGTTAGGTTAGGTTAGGTTAGGTTAGGTTAGGTTAGGTTAGGTTAGGTTAGGTTAGGTTAGGTTAGGTTAGGTTAGGTTAGGTTAGGTTAGGTTAGGTTAGGTTAGGTTAGGTTAGGTTAGGTTAGGTTAGGTTAGGTTAGGTTAGGTTAGGTTAGGTTAGGTTAGGTTAGGTTAGGTTAGGTTAGGTTAGGTTAGGTTAGGTTAGGTTAGGTTAGGTTAGGTTAGGTTAGGTTAGGTTAGGTTAGGTTAGGTTAGGTTAGGTTAGGTTAGGTTAGGTTAGGTTAGGTTAGGTTAGGTTAGGTTAGGTTAGGTTAGGTTAGGTTAGGTTAGGTTAGGTTAGGTTAGGTTAGGTTAGGTTAGGTTAGGTTAGGTTAGGTTAGGTTAGGTTAGGTTAGGTTAGGTTAGGTTAGGTTAGGTTAGGTTAGGTTAGGTTAGGTTAGGTTAGGTTAGGTTAGGTTAGGTTAGGTTAGGTTAGGTTAGGTTAGGTTAGGTTAGGTTAGGTTAGGTTAGGTTAGGTTAGGTTAGGTTAGGTTAGGTTAGGTTAGGTTAGGTTAGGTTAGGTTAGGTTAGGTTAGGTTAGGTTAGGTTAGGTTAGGTTAGGTTAGGTTAGGTTAGGTTAGGTTAGGTTAGGTTAGGTTAGGTTAGGTTAGGTTAGGTTAGGTTAGGTTAGGTTAGGTTAGGTTAGGTTAGGTTAGGTTAGGTTAGGTTAGGTTAGGTTAGGTTAGGTTAGGTTAGGTTAGGTTAGGTTAGGTTAGGTTAGGTTAGGTTAGGTTAGGTTAGGTTAGGTTAGGTTAGGTTAGGTTAGGTTAGGTTAGGTTAGGTTAGGTTAGGTTAGGTTAGGTTAGGTTAGGTTAGGTTAGGTTAGGTTAGGTTAGGTTAGGTTAGGTTAGGTTAGGTTAGGTTAGGTTAGGTTAGGTTAGGTTAGGTTAGGTTAGGTTAGGTTAGGTTAGGTTAGGTTAGGTTAGGTTAGGTTAGGTTAGGTTAGGTTAGGTTAGGTTAGGTTAGGTTAGGTTAGGTTAGGTTAGGTTAGGTTAGGTTAGGTTAGGTTAGGTTAGGTTAGGTTAGGTTAGGTTAGGTTAGGTTAGGTTAGGTTAGGTTAGGTTAGGTTAGGTTAGGTTAGGTTAGGTTAGGTTAGGTTAGGTTAGGTTAGGTTAGGTTAGGTTAGGTTAGGTTAGGTTAGGTTAGGTTA
>OY754894.1:0-25000 GCA_963576445.1 Lithosia quadra
CTAACCTAACCTAACCTAACCTAACCTAACCTAACCTAACCTAACCTAACCTAACCTAACCTAACCTAACCTAACCTAACCTAACCTAACCTAACCTAACCTAACCTAACCTAACCTAACCTAACCTAACCTAACCTAACCTAACCTAACCTAACCTAACCTAACCTAACCTAACCTAACCTAACCTAACCTAACCTAACCTAACCTAACCTAACCTAACCTAACCTAACCTAACCTAACCTAACCTAACCTAACCTAACCTAACCTAACCTAACCTAACCTAACCTAACCTAACCTAACCTAACCTAACCTAACCTAACCTAACCTAACCTAACCTAACCTAACCTAACCTAACCTAACCTAACCTAACCTAACCTAACCTAACCTAACCTAACCTAACCTAACCTAACCTAACCTAACCTAACCTAACCTAACCTAACCTAACCTAACCTAACCTAACCTAACCTAACCTAACCTAACCTAACCTAACCTAACCTATCCTAACCTAACCTAACCTAACCTAACCTAACCTAACCTAACCTAACCTAACCTAACCTAACCTAACCTAACCTAACCTAACCTAACCTAACCTAACCTAACCTAACCTAACCTAACCTAACCTAACCTAACCTAACCTAACCTAACCTAACCTAACCTAACCTAACCTAACCTAACCTAACCTAACCTAACCTAACCTAACCTAACCTAACCTAACCTAACCTAACCTAACCTAACCTAACCTAACCTAACCTAACCTAACCTAACCTAACCTAACCTAACCTAACCTAACCTAACCTAACCTAACCTAACCTAACCTAACCTAACCTAACCTAACCTAACCTAACCTAACCTAACCTAACCTAACCTAACCTAACCTAACCTAACCTAACCTAACCTAACCTAACCTAACCTAACCTAACCTAACCTAACCTAACCTAACCTAACCTAACCTAACCTAACCTAACCTAACCTAACCTAACCTAACCTAACCTAACCTAACCTAACCTAACCTAACCTAACCTAACCTAACCTAACCTAACCTAACCTAACCTAACCTAACCTAACCTAACCTAACCTAACCTAACCTAACCTAACCTAACCTAACCTAACCTAACCTAACCTAACCTAACCTAACCTAACCTAACCTAACCTAACCTAACCTAACCTAACCTAACCTAACCTAACCTAACCTAACCTAACCTAACCTAACCTAACCTAACCTAACCTAACCTAACCTAACCTAACCTAACCTAACCTAACCTAACCTAACCTAACCTAACCTAACCTAACCTAACCTAACCTAACCTAACCTAACCTAACCTAACCTAACCTAACCTAACCTAACCTAACCTAACCTAACCTAACCTAACCTAACCTAACCTAACCTAACCTAACCTAACCTAACCTAACCTAACCTAACCTAACCTAACCTAACCTAACCTAACCTAACCTAACCTAACCTAACCTAACCTAACCTAACCTAACCTAACCTAACCTAACCTAACCTAACCTAACCTAACCTAACCTAACCTAACCTAACCTAACCTAACCTAACCTAACCTAACCTAACCTAACCTAACCTAACC
Organism: Lithosia quadra; assembly: GCA_963576445.1. Lineage (NCBI taxonomy): Eukaryota > Metazoa > Arthropoda > Insecta > Lepidoptera > Erebidae > Lithosia > Lithosia quadra. The sequence continues at coordinate 1,587 of OY754894.1, forward strand.
TAACCTAACCTAACCTAACCTAACCTAACCTAACCTAACCTAACCTAACCTAACCTAACCTAACCTAACCTAACCTAACCTAACCTAACCTAACCTAACCTAACCTAACCTAACCTAACCTAACCTAACCTAACCTAACCTAACCTAACCTAACCTAACCTAACCTAACCTAACCTAACCTAACCTAACCTAACCTAACCTAACCTAACCTAACCTAACCTAACCTAACCTAACCTAACCTAACCTAACCTAACCTAACCTAACCTAACCTAACCTAACCTAACCTAACCTAACCTAACCTAACCTAACCTAACCTAACCTAACCTAACCTAACCTAACCTAACCTAACCTAACCTAACCTAACCTAACCTAACCTAACCTAACCTAACCTAACCTAACCTAACCTAACCTAACCTAACCTAACCTAACCTAACCTAACCTAACCTAACCTAACCTAACCTAACCTAACCTAACCTAACCTAACCTAACCTAACCTAACCTAACCTAACCTAACCTAACCTAACCTAACCTAACCTAACCTAACCTAACCTAACCTAACCTAACCTAACCTAACCTAACCTAACCTAACCTAACCTAACCTAACCTAACCTAACCTAACCTAACCTAACCTAACCTAACCTAACCTAACCTAACCTAACCTAACCTAACCTAACCTAACCTAACCTAACCTAACCTAACCTAACCTAACCTAACCTAACCTAACCTAACCTAACCTAACCTAACCTAACCTAACCTAACCTAACCTAACCTAACCTAACCTAACCTAACCTAACCTAACCTAACCTAACCTAACCTAACCTAACCTAACCTAACCTAACCTAACCTAACCTAACCTAACCTAACCTAACCTAACCTAACCTAACCTAACCTAACCTAACCTAACCTAACCTAACCTAACCTAACCTAACCTAACCTAACCTAACCTAACCTAACCTAACCTAACCTAACCTAACCTAACCTAACCTAACCTAACCTAACCTAACCTAACCTAACCTAACCTAACCTAACCTAACCTAACCTAACCTAACCTAACCTAACCTAACCTAACCTAACCTAACCTAACCTAACCTAACCTAACCTAACCTAACCTAACCTAACCTAACCTAACCTAACCTAACCTAACCTAACCTAACCTAACCTAACCTAACCTAACCTAACCTAACCTAACCTAACCTAACCTAACCTAACCTAACCTAACCTAACCTAACCTAACCTAACCTAACCTAACCTAACCTAACCTAACCTAACCTAACCTAACCTAACCTAACCTAACCTAACCTAACCTAACCTAACCTAACCTAACCTAACCTAACCTAACCTAACCTAACCTAACCTAACCTAACCTAACCTAACCTAACCTAACCTAACCTAACCTAACCTAACCTAACCTAACCTAACCTAACCTAACCTAACCTAACCTAACCTAACCTAACCTAACCTAACCTAACCTAACCTAACCTAACCTAACCTAACCTAACCTAACCTAACCTAACCTAACCTAACCTAACCTAACCTAACCTAACCTAACCTAACCTAACCTAACCTAACCTAACCTAACCTAACCTAACCTAACCTAACCTAACCTAACCTAACCTAACCTAACCTAACCTAACCTAACCTAACCTAACCTAACCTAACCTAACCTAACCTAACCTAACCTAACCTAACCTAACCTAACCTAACCTAACCTAACCTAACCTAACCTAACCTAACCTAACCTAACCTAACCTAACCTAACCTAACCTAACCTAACCTAACCTAACCTAACCTAACCTAACCTAACCTAACCTAACCTAACCTAACCTAACCTAACCTAACCTAACCTAACCTAACCTAACCTAACCTAACCTAACCTAACCTAACCTAACCTAACCTAACCTAACCTAACCTAACCTAACCTAACCTAACCTAACCTAACCTAACCTAACCTAACCTAACCTAACCTAACCTAACCTAACCTAACCTAACCTAACCTAACCTAACCTAACCTAACCTAACCTAACCTAACCTAACCTAACCTAACCTAACCTAACCTAACCTAACCTAACCTAACCTAACCTAACCTAACCTAACCTAACCTAACCTAACCTAACCTAACCTAACCTAACCTAACCTAACCTAACCTAACCTAACCTAACCTAACCTAACCTAACCTAACCTAACCTAACCTAACCTAACCTAACCTAACCTAACCTAACCTAACCTAACCTAACCTAACCTAACCTAACCTAACCTAACCTAACCTAACCTAACCTAACCTAACCTAACCTAACCTAACCTAACCTAACCTAACCTAACCTAACCTAACCTAACCTAACCTAACCTAACCTAACCTAACCTAACCTAACCTAACCTAACCTAACCTAACCTAACCTAACCTAACCTAACCTAACCTAACCTAACCTAACCTAACCTAACCTAACCTAACCTAACCTAACCTAACCTAACCTAACCTAACCTAACCTAACCTAACCTAACCTAACCTAACCTAACCTAACCTAACCTAACCTAACCTAACCTAACCTAACCTAACCTAACCTAACCTAACCTAACCTAACCTAACCTAACCTAACCTAACCTAACCTAACCTAACCTAACCTAACCTAACCTAACCTAACCTAACCTAACCTAACCTAACCTAACCTAACCTAACCTAACCTAACCTAACCTAACCTAACCTAACCTAACCTAACCTAACCTAACCTAACCTAACCTAACCTAACCTAACCTAACCTAACCTAACCTAACCTAACCTAACCTAACCTAACCTAACCTAACCTAACCTAACCTAACCTAACCTAACCTAACCTAACCTAACCTAACCTAACCTAACCTAACCTAACCTAACCTAACCTAACCTAACCTAACCTAACCTAACCTAACCTAACCTAACCTAACCTAACCTAACCTAACCTAACCTAACCTAACCTAACCTAACCTAACCTAACCTAACCTAACCTAACCTAACCTAACCTAACCTAACCTAACCTAACCTAACCTAACCTAACCTAACCTAACCTAACCTAACCTAACCTAACCTAACCTAACCTAACCTAACCTAACCTAACCTAACCTAACCTAACCTAACCTAACCTAACCTAACCTAACCTAACCTAACCTAACCTAACCTAACCTAACCTAACCTAACCTAACCTAACCTAACCTAACCTAACCTAACCTAACCTAACCTAACCTAACCTAACCTAACCTAACCTAACCTAACCTAACCTAACCTAACCTAACCTAACCTAACCTAACCTAACCTAACCTAACCTAACCTAACCTAACCTAACCTAACCTAACCTAACCTAACCTAACCTAACCTAACCTAACCTAACCTAACCTAACCTAACCTAACCTAACCTAACCTAACCTAACCTAACCTAACCTAACCTAACCTAACCTAACCTAACCTAACCTAACCTAACCTAACCTAACCTAACCTAACCTAACCTAACCTAACCTAACCTAACCTAACCTAACCTAACCTAACCTAACCTAACCTAACCTAACCTAACCTAACCTAACCTAACCTAACCTAACCTAACCTAACCTAACCTAACCTAACCTAACCTAACCTAACCTAACCTAACCTAACCTAACCTAACCTAACCTAACCTAACCTAACCTAACCTAACCTAACCTAACCTAACCTAACCTAACCTAACCTAACCTAACCTAACCTAACCTAACCTAACCTAACCTAACCTAACCTAACCTAACCTAACCTAACCTAACCTAACCTAACCTAACCTAACCTAACCTAACCTAACCTAACCTAACCTAACCTAACCTAACCTAACCTAACCTAACCTAACCTAACCTAACCTAACCTAACCTAACCTAACCTAACCTAACCTAACCTAACCTAACCTAACCTAACCTAACCTAACCTAACCTAACCTAACCTAACCTAACCTAACCTAACCTAACCTAACCTAACCTAACCTAACCTAACCTAACCTAACCTAACCTAACCTAACCTAACCTAACCTAACCTAACCTAACCTAACCTAACCTAACCTAACCTAACCTAACCTAACCTAACCTAACCTAACCTAACCTAACCTAACCTAACCTAACCTAACCTAACCTAACCTAACCTAACCTAACCTAACCTAACCTAACCTAACCTAACCTAACCTAACCTAACCTAACCTAACCTAACCTAACCTAACCTAACCTAACCTAACCTAACCTAACCTAACCTAACCTAACCTAACCTAACCTAACCTAACCTAACCTAACCTAACCTAACCTAACCTAACCTAACCTAACCTAACCTAACCTAACCTAACCTAACCTAACCTAACCTAACCTAACCTAACCTAACCTAACCTAACCTAACCTAACCTAACCTAACCTAACCTAACCTAACCTAACCTAACCTAACCTAACCTAACCTAACCTAACCTAACCTAACCTAACCTAACCTAACCTAACCTAACCTAACCTAACCTAACCTAACCTAACCTAACCTAACCTAACCTAACCTAACCTAACCTAACCTAACCTAACCTAACCTAACCTAACCTAACCTAACCTAACCTAACCTAACCTAACCTAACCTAACCTAACCTAACCTAACCTAACCTAACCTAACCTAACCTAACCTAACCTAACCTAACCTAACCTAACCTAACCTAACCTAACCTAACCTAACCTAACCTAACCTAACCTAACCTAACCTAACCTAACCTAACCTAACCTAACCTAACCTAACCTAACCTAACCTAACCTAACCTAACCTAACCTAACCTAACCTAACCTAACCTAACCTAACCTAACCTAACCTAACCTAACCTAACCTAACCTAACCTAACCTAACCTAACCTAACCTAACCTAACCTAACCTAACCTAACCTAACCTAACCTAACCTAACCTAACCTAACCTAACCTAACCTAACCTAACCTAACCTAACCTAACCTAACCTAACCTAACCTAACCTAACCTAACCTAACCTAACCTAACCTAACCTAACCTAACCTAACCTAACCTAACCTAACCTAACCTAACCTAACCTAACCTAACCTAACCTAACCTAACCTAACCTAACCTAACCTAACCTAACCTAACCTAACCTAACCTAACCTAACCTAACCTAACCTAACCTAACCTAACCTAACCTAACCTAACCTAACCTAACCTAACCTAACCTAACCTAACCTAACCTAACCTAACCTAACCTAACCTAACCTAACCTAACCTAACCTAACCTAACCTAACCTAACCTAACCTAACCTAACCTAACCTAACCTAACCTAACCTAACCTAACCTAACCTAACCTAACCTAACCTAACCTAACCTAACCTAACCTAACCTAACCTAACCTAACCTAACCTAACCTAACCTAACCTAACCTAACCTAACCTAACCTAACCTAACCTAACCTAACCTAACCTAACCTAACCTAACCTAACCTAACCTAACCTAACCTAACCTAACCTAACCTAACCTAACCTAACCTAACCTAACCTAACCTAACCTAACCTAACCTAACCTAACCTAACCTAACCTAACCTAACCTAACCTAACCTAACCTAACCTAACCTAACCTAACCTAACCTAACCTAACCTAACCTAACCTAACCTAACCTAACCTAACCTAACCTAACCTAACCTAACCTAACCTAACCTAACCTAACCTAACCTAACCTAACCTAACCTAACCTAACCTAACCTAACCTAACCTAACCTAACCTAACCTAACCTAACCTAACCTAACCTAACCTAACCTAACCTAACCTAACCTAACCTAACCTAACCTAACCTAACCTAACCTAACCTAACCTAACCTAACCTAACCTAACCTAACCTAACCTAACCTAACCTAACCTAACCTAACCTAACCTAACCTAACCTAACCTAACCTAACCTAACCTAACCTAACCTAACCTAACCTAACCTAACCTAACCTAACCTAACCTAACCTAACCTAACCTAACCTAACCTAACCTAACCTAACCTAACCTAACCTAACCTAACCTAACCTAACCTAACCTAACCTAACCTAACCTAACCTAACCTAACCTAACCTAACCTAACCTAACCTAACCTAACCTAACCTAACCTAACCTAACCTAACCTAACCTAACCTAACCTAACCTAACCTAACCTAACCTAACCTAACCTAACCTAACCTAACCTAACCTAACCTAACCTAACCTAACCTAACCTAACCTAACCTAACCTAACCTAACCTAACCTAACCTAACCTAACCTAACCTAACCTAACCTAACCTAACCTAACCTAACCTAACCTAACCTAACCTAACCTAACCTAACCTAACCTAACCTAACCTAACCTAACCTAACCTAACCTAACCTAACCTAACCTAACCTAACCTAACCTAACCTAACCTAACCTAACCTAACCTAACCTAACCTAACCTAACCTAACCTAACCTAACCTAACCTAACCTAACCTAACCTAACCTAACCTAACCTAACCTAACCTAACCTAACCTAACCTAACCTAACCTAACCTAACCTAACCTAACCTAACCTAACCTAACCTAACCTAACCTAACCTAACCTAACCTAACCTAACCTAACCTAACCTAACCTAACCTAACCTAACCTAACCTAACCTAACCTAACCTAACCTAACCTAACCTAACCTAACCTAACCTAACCTAACCTAACCTAACCTAACCTAACCTAACCTAACCTAACCTAACCTAACCTAACCTAACCTAACCTAACCTAACCTAACCTAACCTAACCTAACCTAACCTAACCTAACCTAACCTAACCTAACCTAACCTAACCTAACCTAACCTAACCTAACCTAACCTAACCTAACCTAACCTAACCTAACCTAACCTAACCTAACCTAACCTAACCTAACCTAACCTAACCTAACCTAACCTAACCTAACCTAACCTAACCTAACCTAACCTAACCTAACCTAACCTAACCTAACCTAACCTAACCTAACCTAACCTAACCTAACCTAACCTAACCTAACCTAACCTAACCTAACCTAACCTAACCTAACCTAACCTAACCTAACCTAACCTAACCTAACCTAACCTAACCTAACCTAACCTAACCTAACCTAACCTAACCTAACCTAACCTAACCTAACCTAACCTAACCTAACCTAACCTAACCTAACCTAACCTAACCTAACCTAACCTAACCTAACCTAACCTAACCTAACCTAACCTAACCTAACCTAACCTAACCTAACCTAACCTAACCTAACCTAACCTAACCTAACCTAACCTAACCTAACCTAACCTAACCTAACCTAACCTAACCTAACCTAACCTAACCTAACCTAACCTAACCTAACCTAACCTAACCTAACCTAACCTAACCTAACCTAACCTAACCTAACCTAACCTAACCTAACCTAACCTAACCTAACCTAACCTAACCTAACCTAACCTAACCTAACCTAACCTAACCTAACCTAACCTAACCTAACCTAACCTAACCTAACCTAACCTAACCTAACCTAACCTAACCTAACCTAACCTAACCTAACCTAACCTAACCTAACCTAACCTAACCTAACCTAACCTAACCTAACCTAACCTAACCTAACCTAACCTAACCTAACCTAACCTAACCTAACCTAACCTAACCTAACCTAACCTAACCTAACCTAACCTAACCTAACCTAACCTAACCTAACCTAACCTAACCTAACCTAACCTAACCTAACCTAACCTAACCTAACCTAACCTAACCTAACCTAACCTAACCTAACCTAACCTAACCTAACCTAACCTAACCTAACCTAACCTAACCTAACCTAACCTAACCTAACCTAACCTAACCTAACCTAACCTAACCTAACCTAACCTAACCTAACCTAACCTAACCTAACCTAACCTAACCTAACCTAACCTAACCTAACCTAACCTAACCTAACCTAACCTAACCTAACCTAACCTAACCTAACCTAACCTAACCTAACCTAACCTAACCTAACCTAACCTAACCTAACCTAACCTAACCTAACCTAACCTAACCTAACCTAACCTAACCTAACCTAACCTAACCTAACCTAACCTAACCTAACCTAACCTAACCTAACCTAACCTAACCTAACCTAACCTAACCTAACCTAACCTAACCTAACCTAACCTAACCTAACCTAACCTAACCTAACCTAACCTAACCTAACCTAACCTAACCTAACCTAACCTAACCTAACCTAACCTAACCTAACCTAACCTAACCTAACCTAACCTAACCTAACCTAACCTAACCTAACCTAACCTAACCTAACCTAACCTAACCTAACCTAACCTAACCTAACCTAACCTAACCTAACCTAACCTAACCTAACCTAACCTAACCTAACCTAACCTAACCTAACCTAACCTAACCTAACCTAACCTAACCTAACCTAACCTAACCTAACCTAACCTAACCTAACCTAACCTAACCTAACCTAACCTAACCTAACCTAACCTAACCTAACCTAACCTAACCTAACCTAACCTAACCTAACCTAACCTAACCTAACCTAACCTAACCTAACCTAACCTAACCTAACCTAACCTAACCTAACCTAACCTAACCTAACCTAACCTAACCTAACCTAACCTAACCTAACCTAACCTAACCTAACCTAACCTAACCTAACCTAACCTAACCTAACCTAACCTAACCTAACCTAACCTAACCTAACCTAACCTAACCTAACCTAACCTAACCTAACCTAACCTAACCTAACCTAACCTAACCTAACCTAACCTAACCTAACCTAACCTAACCTAACCTAACCTAACCTAACCTAACCTAACCTAACCTAACCTAACCTAACCTAACCTAACCTAACCTAACCTAACCTAACCTAACCTAACCTAACCTAACCTAACCTAACCTAACCTAACCTAACCTAACCTAACCTAACCTAACCTAACCTAACCTAACCTAACCTAACCTAACCTAACCTAACCTAACCTAACCTAACCTAACCTAACCTAACCTAACCTAACCTAACCTAACCTAACCTAACCTAACCTAACCTAACCTAACCTAACCTAACCTAACCTAACCTAACCTAACCTAACCTAACCTAACCTAACCTAACCTAACCTAACCTAACCTAACCTAACCTAACCTAACCTAACCTAACCTAACCTAACCTAACCTAACCTAACCTAACCTAACCTAACCTAACCTAACCTAACCTAACCTAACCTAACCTAACCTAACCTAACCTAACCTAACCTAACCTAACCTAACCTAACCTAACCTAACCTAACCTAACCTAACCTAACCTAACCTAACCTAACCTAACCTAACCTAACCTAACCTAACCTAACCTAACCTAACCTAACCTAACCTAACCTAACCTAACCTAACCTAACCTAACCTAACCTAACCTAACCTAACCTAACCTAACCTAACCTAACCTAACCTAACCTAACCTAACCTAACCTAACCTAACCTAACCTAACCTAACCTAACCTAACCTAACCTAACCTAACCTAACCTAACCTAACCTAACCTAACCTAACCTAACCTAACCTAACCGAGACGCAGGGCCGGGGATAAGCCGCCCGTACCAAACAGCGTCTCACCGCCGAAAATAACTACAGCCCCAACAATGGTCTCAAGGCCAAAGGAGGCTGACGGCGAAGTGCTGAGAAGGTTGGAGGAGAACACAAAGCTCCTCCAACAGAATTCCAAGACCCTCGCAGAAATACAGGACAGTCTCAGAAACTGTCATGATGAAAGGAGACAAATACCATCATACGCGGCTGTAGCGGCGGACGCCGCGGGGGTACTACCCTCGAGACGCCCGGCGCTGCACTCGCTGGTGATAACCTCCACGGACGAGGAAAAATCGGGCGAGGAGGTGCTGAACGAATTGCGGCTGGCTGCGAGAAAGGACGACGAGTGGGTTACGGTGGAGCGGGTCCGAAAGGCCAAGAATCGCAAGGTGATTCTTGGCTATGCAACCGCTGAACAGCGGGAGCTGGCGAAGGGGGCGTTGGAGAGGGGGCCGGGGGCCCTTAGGGTGGAAACCATCCACAATAAGGACCCCCTGCTCGCCCTTCATGGCGTGTTAAAGACCTACGACAACGAGGAATTACTCAAGGCAGTAAGGTCCAAAAATAAAAATATTTTCAAAGATTTGAACGCCACGGAAGACAGGATGTCTGTGAAGTTCCGTCGAAACGCCAGGAATCCGCACACCGTCCACGTCGTCATGCAGGTGTCGCCCATAATTTGGCGCAGAGCCCTGGCGCATGGAACACTGCACGTCGACATACAACCGGTCAGAGTGGCGGATCAATCGCCACTCGTCCAGTGCTCCATGTGCCTGGGCTACGGCCATAGTCGTCGGTTCTGCAGGGAGGCGGAACCTAAGTGCAGCCATTGCGGGGAAAAGCACCTGAGGGCAGACTGCCCCATGTATGAGGTAGGAGCCGAGCCCAGGTGCTGCAATTGCTGGCACGCAAAGGCAGACGACACAGCGCACAATGCTTTTGACCGGGATTGCCCGGTCAGAAGGAAATGGGACGACATAGCGCGGTCAGCCATCCAGTACTGCTAAGGGCACCTCCCGGAGCGACTCTCACTACTTGGTGCTGCAGGCGAACCTCCAAAAGAAGATACTTGCGACTGACGAATTCATCCTGGAATCCATCAGGAGGAAAGCGTCAGTCGCACTTATTCAGGAGCCGTACAGGGACCCCGTAAGGGGCGGGATGAAGAGATACCGGGGTGTACGCATATTTCAAAACACTGGTCCAGGGTCAACCGCGGTGAAGGCGGCTATTGCCGTCTTTGACCATGACATCGACGTGGTTCAGTACCCAGAACTCACCACCGACCACATCGTGGTGGTGAGGATACGGACCAGTGCTTGGGAAGTCACCCTGGTGTCTCTTTATGTCGAGCCCGATAAACCCTTGGGCCCTCACCTAAACCAACTCAGAAGGGTCGGTTCTAGGCTGGGCACTGTACGGCTCCTGATTGGAGGTGATGCCAATGCGAAGAGCGCTTGGTGGGGGGGCATCGTTGAGGATGATAGGGGGGAAGACCTTTTGGGGACACTTGTAGAGTTGAAACTACACATCCTCAACGATGGGAGAGTGCCCACCTTCGACACCGTTAGGGGGGTTACGAGGTACTGCAGTTACGTCGACGTAACTGCCTGCTCGGGCGACCTCCTGAGTCTGGTCGACGGCTGGAGGACTGACGAAACGCTGGCTACCAGCTCCGACCACATTGGTATTTGTCTCAAAATAAAATTAAATAAGTCCAAGGGATTAAGCATCAATAGAACCACCAGGTTGTTCAACACCAAAAAGGCAAACTGGGCCCATTTTCATGAGAAAATGACCAGCTCTTTGGTGTTGAACAACCTGTCGGTTGACTATATAAAAACCATAAAAAACACAAAAGACCTAGAAGAAACCTTGGCCAACTACAATAAATGCATTTCAGAGTGTTGCAAAGTGGCAATACCAACAAAATCTAATAAAGAGACACTTACCATGCCATGGTGGTCGGAGGGGTTAGCCAGGTTGAAGAAGGAGGTCAGTACCTACAGGCGCCGAATCCGGAACGCTGCTCCGATCCGGAGGCAGGCTGTCGTGACGCAGTACCTAGAACGGAAAGAAAATTACGAGTCGAAGGTTAAGATAGCACAGACGGAAAGCTGGAAGCAATTCTGTACAAAACAGGACCGCGAAAGCATGTGGGATGGGATTTACCGGGTCATAGGTAGGTCCACAACAAGGGACGAGGATCTACCATTGCTTCACAATGGGAAACACCTGGACGCAAGCGGATCCGCTGGGCTCCTTGCCTCCGTTTTCTACCCAGAAGACCGGGTGGAGGGGGACAACGCGGACCACAAAAAGACCCGCGCATTGGCCAGAACGGTCAATGGCGGGGATAATGATGATAATTGTGACCCGCCATTCACCATCGGGGAATTACAGGACGCGTTGTCCAGCTTCAACCCCAAAAAAGCCCCTGGTGCAGACGGCTTCACTGCCGACATCTGTACTCATGCCGTCAACAGCGCACCGGCACTGTTCTTGGAGTTGCTAAACAAGTGCCTGGCTCTCGAATACTTCCCGATTCCCTGGAAGGAGGCGACAGTTGTCGCACTTCGAAAGCCAGGCAAGGACACGTACAGCTCTCCCAAGTCGTACAGACCGATAGGGCTCCTGCCCGTTTTGGGAAAGCTGTACGAGAAGATGCTGGCAGCTCGGCTCAAATTCCACTTACATAAACGGATCAGTACTTGCCAGTACGGCTTTATGCCACGGAGGAGCACCGAAGACGCCCTCTATGATCTGGTTGGGCGCCTGCGTGACAGAATCAAAAACAAGAGGCTTGTCACGTTGGTGTCGCTGGACATAGAGGGCGCCTTCGATAGTGCTTGGTGGCCGGCTATTATCGCACGACTGGCTGAGGAAAGGTGCCCCGTTAATTTGAGGCGAGTTGTCAGCAGCTACCTCAGCGAGAGAACGGTGCGGGTGAGGTACGCTGGGGCTGAGTGCAGTAGAGGCACCCAAAAGGGTTGTGTCCAGGGATCCATTACCGGACCCTTGTTGTGGAACCTACTACTGGACCCACTACTAAAGATGCTGAACGAGTGCGGGGACTACGTACAGGCTTTTGCTGACGACGTGGTCCTCGTATTCGACGGGGATACGGCTGCCGACATCGAAGGACAGGCCAATGCCGCCCTTGAACGTGTTCGGGCGTGGGGAGTCAAAAACAAGCTTAAATTTGCACCTCATAAGACTTGCGCAATGGTGCTAACAAAAAAGTTAAAATACGACAACCCACGCCTGACCATGGGCGGGGTCGACATTGCCCTGTCAACTGAAATTAGGGTGTTAGGTCTAACGATTGACAGGAACCTGACCTTCAACAGCCATATCAAAAATGTCTGTATTAAGGCCACAGGCATTTATAAAAGACTGGCACGTGCGGCCCGGATCTCCTGGGGACTAAATCCCGAGGTGATCCGGACCATATATACCGCAGTTATTGAGCCCATAATCCTATACGCGGCTAGCGCATGGTGGGAAGCGTCGGAAAAGGAGTACGTCAAGAAGAGACTGAACGGGGTTCAGCGTGTGTTCGCTCAAAAATTAACTAGGGCCTACCGCACGGTCTCCCTGAACTCGGCACTGCTGCTGGCTGGGATACTCCCTCTGGACCTCCGAGTTCAGGAGGTGGCAGCACTATATGAGGCCAAGAGAGGAGTGTCCCAGCCGTGGCTGGGGGACAGGGAGATCGAACGGTTGGCCCCCCTTTCGGCGGCCCCGCACCCCGCTAAACGTACACGCCTGGAGTTCGATAGCGTGGTAGACGAGGAACAACTTAATAACTTGCCACCACACGACTTGCGTGTTTACACCGACGGGAGCAGGATTGAGGGCCGGGTCGGGGCCGCTGTCTCCGTATGGAACAGTCGGTCCGAGACCCGCGCCCGCAAGTTTGCTCTCGCAAGGCACTGCACCGTCTACCAGGCTGAACTCTTGGCGTTGCGTGAGGCGGCGTGCGAGGTAGAGCGGCATGACGTTGCCTCGTTCGGCCTCTTCAGTGACAGTAGAGCGGCGCTCCTTAGCGTAGTTAATCCGTCCTCTTTCCACCCCCTAGCAGTAGAGTCTAGAGACTCTCTTGGCCGCTGTATTCAGCAGGGCAAGAGCGTCTCTCTCTACTGGATCAAGGCCCACGTTGGCCTTGAGGGGAATGAGAGGGCGGATTGGCTCGCTAGGGAGGCCGCCCTGAAGCTCAAGAGGGCCCCTGATTACGACTCGTGTCCTGTGTCATTTGTCAAGAAAACCCTACGTCAGGGCTCTCTTGACAAATGGAACAGGAGGTATCAGGAGGGCGAAACGGCGTCGACCACAAAAATTTTCTTTCCCTGCGCAATACAGGCACACGGCACCATTAGGAAAATTACCATCAGGGGTCCAATTACCCAAATTTTGACAGGGCACGGTGGGTTCGCTGAGTACTTGACTCGATTCAAGTGCAAGGCGGACCCATCATGCGCCTGTGAACCAGGCGTACCGGAGTCGGTACCCCACCTCCTAATGGACTGCCCAATTCACGCTGCTGACAGGCTCAACCTGGAAATCGAATCGGGTATTAGGGTCGATGTGGAAGGTATTAGGAAACTAATAGTTGATTACAGACGGCAAACGCTATTGTATGCACAGAAAATAGTTGAAATAGTTAATAAGAGAAATAGAATGTAAGTACTCATGCTAGCACATTATAGTGGCTATAATGCTGTCTAGCATGAGCCAGTATGATTAGACTTTAAGTAATATATTAAGAGTAAACTGTAAAGCAAAAATTGTAACTGCCACCGATAATTTATAAGTTTTTCTTTTTAATAAGCCAACTGTATTAGCCCTAAGATTAGACCTAAGATATGTAAATCGTTTTAAATAAAGAAAAATAAAAATTAGCTAAGTAACAAAATAGAATAGGTACACAAAAATTCCCAGATGCCCTCACTCCCAGCAAAGAATGAAAGGTTTGGCGTGAAAGTGCGAGAAGAATAAAAGATTGAACAGTATGCTTAAGAGGCCCAGAATGAAAGAGGAAAGACTAGGTTTACAATAGGAAGTCTTTTAATTATATAAAAGTAAAAACAGGCACGGCATCCTGCCGTGGTAGGGAAAAAAAAAAAAAAAAAAAAAAAAAAAAAAAAAAAAACCTAACCTAACCTAACCTAACCTAACCTAACCTAACCTAACCTAACCTAACCTAACCTAACCTAACCTAACCTAACCTAACCTAACCTAACCTAACCTAACCTAACCTAACCTAACCTAACCTAACCTAACCTAACCTAACCTAACCTAACCTAACCTAACCTAACCTAACCTAACCTAACCTAACCTAACCTAACCTAACCTAACCTAACCTAACCTAACCTAACCTAACCTAACCTAACCTAACCTAACCTAACCTAACCTAACCTAACCTAACCTAACCTAACCTAACCTAACCTAACCTAACCTAACCTAACCTAACCTAACCTAACCTAACCTAACCTAACCTAACCTAACCTAACCTAACCTAACCTAACCTAACCTAACCTAACCTAACCTAACCTAACCTAACCTAACCTAACCTAACCTAACCTAACCTAACCTAACCTAACCTAACCTAACCTAACCTAACCTAACCTAACCTAACCTAACCTAACCTAACCTAACCTAACCTAACCTAACCTAACCTAACCTAACCTAACCTAACCTAACCTAACCTAACCTAACCTAACCTAACCTAACCTAACCTAACCTAACCTAACCTAACCTAACCTAACCTAACCTAACCTAACCTAACCTAACCTAACCTAACCTAACCTAACCTAACCTAACCTAACCTAACCTAACCTAACCTAACCTAACCTAACCTAACCTAACCTAACCTAACCTAACCTAACCTAACCTAACCTAACCTAACCTAACCTAACCTAACCTAACCTAACCTAACCTAACCTAACCTAACCTAACCTAACCTAACCTAACCTAACCTAACCTAACCTAACCTAACCTAACCTAACCATACTTGCGACTGACGACTTCATTCTGGAAGCCATCAGGAGGAAGGCGTCAGTCGCTCTTATCCAGGAGCCGTACCGGGACCCTGTCAGAGGCGGAATGAAGAGATACCGGGGAGTTCGTATCTTCCAGAACACTGGACCGGGGGGCACTGTAAAGGCGGCAATAGCCGTGTTCGATCCCGAATTGGACGTCATTCAGTGCCCTCAACTCACCACCGACCATATGGCGGTGGTGAAGATTCGTACCAGTGCCTGGGAGATCGCCCTTGTATCTCTTTATGTCGAACCTGACAAACCCATTTGCCCTCACCTGGATCAGCTCAAAAGAGTTGGCACCAGGCTGGGCCTAGGGCGGCTCATAATTGGGGGTGATGCCAACGCGAAAAGTGCTTGGTGGGGAAGTCGCGTTGAGGATGCTAGGGGCGAAGATCTGTTGGGCACACTCATAGAGTTGAAACAACACATCCTCAACGACGGGAAGGTGCCCACCTTCGACACGATTAGGGGGGGCGTTAGGTACTGTAGCTACGTCGATGTGACTGCCTGCTCGGGCGACCTCCTGGGTCTGGTCGACGGCTGGAGGACTGATGATAGCTTGGCCGCCAGCTCCGACCACATCGGCATAGAGTTTAAATTGAAAATGGTTAGGTCTAAGGGCTCCAGTATCAACAGAACGACCAGGTTGTTCAACACCAAAAAGGCCAACTGGTCTCATTTTCGTGAGAAAATGGCCAGCTTTTTGGTGGAGAACAACCTGGACGTCGAGGTCATTAATAATATTCATACAACAAATGATCTCGAGGAAAAGCTTAGAACCTACAACAACTGCATTAAACTGACATGCGAGGACATTATCCCTAAAAAATCTAACAAGGAGACCCTCACTATGCCGTGGTGGTCGGAGAAGTTAGCCAAGCTGAAGAAGGAGGTCAGTACCTTCAGGCGCCGAATCCGGAACGCTGCACCGATCCGGAGGCAGTTGGTCGTAGCGCAGTTCCTGGAGCGCAAACAAAACTACGAGTCGGAGGTTAGACTAGCTCAAACAGCAAGCTGGAAGGAGTTCTGTAATAAACAGGATCGTGAAGGGGTATGGGAGGGTATCTATCGAGTGATAGGAAGATCCACAGCAAGGGAAGAGGACCCGCCGTTGGAGCTCAACGGGGTGTTTCTGAACGCTAGCGAGTCTGCGGGGCTCCTCGCCTCGGTCTTCTATCCAGAGGACCGGGTCGAGGAGGACGACGCGGACCATAAAAAGACCCGCGCGTTGGCCTCGGCGGTCAATGGCGGGGATACTGATGGAACATATTGGAACATATGACCCGCCATTCACCATCAGCGAGCTCGTCGACGCGCTCGCTACGTTCAACCCGAAAAAAGCACCGGGAGCCGACGGCTTTACGGCTGACATTTGTACTCATGCTGTCAACTGTGCGCCGGCACTGTTCTTGAAGCTGCTCAACAAATGCCTGGCTCTCGAATACTTCCCCATTCAGTGGAAGGAAGCGACAGTCGTCGCTCTTCGAAAGCCAGGCAAAGACTCCTACAGCTCTCCCAAGTCATACAGGCCCATTGGGCTCCTGCCTGTCTTGGGAAAGCTGTACGAGAAAATGCTGGCAGCCCGGCTCAAGTTCCATTTGCTCCCACGGATCAGTACTCGCCAGTACGGCTTTATGCCACGGAGAAGCACCGAGGACGCCCTCTATAATCTGGTAAGGCACCTGCGTGACAGAATCGGTCATAAGAGGATTGTCACGTTGGTGTCGCTGGATATAGAGGGGGCCTTCGACAGTGCTTGGTGGCCGGCTATAATCGCACGACTGGCAGAGGAAAAGTGCCCCGTAAACTTGAGGCGGGTTGTCAGTAGTTACCTCAGCGAAAGAACGGTGCGGGTGAGATTTGCAGGGGCTGAGTGCAAAAGGGGAACACAGAAGGGCTGCGTCCAGGGTTCCATAACAGGGCCCTTGCTGTGGAACTTGCTATTAGACCCTTTGCTCAAGATGCTGGAGGAGAGTGGGGACTACGTACAGGCCTTCGCCGATGACGTGGTCCTCATTTTCGAAGGGGAAACAGCACTTGAAATTGAGAGGCAGGCCAATGTCACCCTCGAGCGTGTTCGGGCGTGGGGTGTCATGAATAAGTTAAAGTTCGCGCCGCACAAGACCTGCGCGATGGTCTTAACCAAAAAGCTTAAATATGACACCCCACGCCTGATCATGGGCGGGGTGGGCATTGCCCTGTCTCCAGAAATCAAAATATTGGGATTAACAATAGACGCTAAGTTAACTTTTAATAATCACGTTAAAAACATATGTAGTAAGGCAGTCAATATATACAAAAAGTTGGCACGGACGGCCCGGATCTCCTGGGGGCTTAACCCCGAGGTGATCCGGACCATCTACTCCGCAGTGATTGAGCCTATAATACTCTACGCGGCCAGCGCATGGTGTGAGGCGTCTGGAAAAGAGTATGTCCGGAAGAGGCTGAACGCGGTACAGCGTGTGTTTGCACAAAAATTAACCAAGGCCTACCGCACGGTCTCCCTGAACTCGGCACTGCTGCTGGCTGGGATACTCCCTCTGGACCTTCGAGTTCGGGAGGTGGCAGCATTGTATGAGGCCAAGAGAGGAGTGTCCCAGCCGTGGCTTAGAGGCAGGGAGATCGAGCGGCTGGCCCCCGTTTTGGCAGCCCCGCACCCCGCGGAGCGTACACGCTTGGAGTTCGATAGCGTGGTAGACGGAGAACAACTTGCAAATATAGCACAACACGATGTACGAATATACACTGATGGGAGCAAAATTGAGGGCAAGGTCGGGGCTGCTGTTTCCGTATGGAACAGTCAGTCCGAGACCAAGGCCCTCAAATTTGCTCTCTCAGACTATTGCACCGTCTACCAGGCTGAACTCCTGGCGCTGCGCAAAGCGGTGTGCGAGGTAGAGCGGCATGACGCTGCCGCGTTCGGCCTCTTCAGTGATAGCAGAGCGGCGCTCCTTAGTGTGGTCAGTCCGCACTCTTTCCACCCCTTGGCAGTGGAGTCTAGAGGCGCTCTTGGCCGCTGCAAGCAGCAGGGCAAGAGCGTCTCTCTCTACTGGATCAAGGCCCATGTTGGCCTTGAGGGGAATGAGAGGGCGGATTGGCTCGCTAGGGAGGCCGCCTTGAAGCTCAAAAAGGCCCCAGATTATAATCTGTGTCCTGTCTCATTCGTCAAGAGAGTCCTACGGCAGGGCTCTCTTGACGAATGGAATAGGCGTTACCAGGAGGGCAACACGGCCTCAACAACAAAAATATTCTTCCCCTGCGCAATACATGCATACAAAACCATCAGGAGAATTTCCATCTCGGGCCCAACCACCCAATTCCTCACAGGACACGGCGGGTTCTCCGAATACTTGGAGAGATTCAAGTGTAAGGCGGACCCGTCGTGTGCCTGTGAGCCGGGTGTGTCCGAATCGGTCCCCCATCTCCTGATGGATTGCCCAATACACGCCGCTGACAGGCTCGACCTAGAAATTGAGACAGGAATTAAAGTAGATGAAGATGGCATTAAAATATTAATAGCTGAACACACAATTCAAACGGTAAAATTCGCCCTTAAAATAGTAAGCATTGCAAATCTAAGAAACAAGGTGTAAACAGACCATGATAGCGCGTTATGGTAACAATAACGTTGTCTACCATAATATTGTAAGTAGAATAATAAGTAAGCTTGTATTGTGTTAGATTAATATAAGTATTAGAATAATATAGTTTTAAGTGCAAATATTTAAATAGTTAAGATACAATATTGTTTTAGTTATAATTACTGGTTAAGAAAAATGTAAACTGTTTTCTATAAATTTAATAAAGAGATACAAAAGATTAGTTAACAAATTAGCATAGGTACACTATCTCCCAGATGCCCTCACTCCCCGCAGAGTATGAAAGGATAAGAATGAAAGTGCGAGAAGGATAAGCGCGAGAACGGTATGCTTAAGAGGCCAGAATAAAAGAGGAAAGAATAGGAATAAAAATTAGGAGTCTTTAATTTTAAAGAACTTAATAAAAGCGCGGCACTTTGCTGCGGTAGGGAAAAAAAAAAAAAAAAAAAAAAAAAAAAAAAAAAAAAAAAAAAAAAAACCTAACCTAACCTAACCTAACCTAACCTAACCTAACCTAACCTAACCTAACCTAACCTAACCTAACCTAACCTAACCTAACCTAACCTAACCTAACCTAACCTAACCTAACCTAACCTAACCTAACCTAACCTAACCTAACCTAACCTAACCTAACCTAACCTAACCTAACCTAACCTAACCTAACCTAACCTAACCTAACCTAACCTAACCTAACCTAACCTAACCTAACCTAACCTAACCTAACCTAACCTAACCTAACCTAACCTAACCTAACCTAACCTAACCTAACCTAACCTAACCTAACCTAACCTAACCTAACCTAACCTAACCTAACCTAACCTAACCTAACCTAACCTAACCTAACCTAACCTAACCTAACCTAACCTAACCTAACCTAACCTAACCTAACCTAACCTAACCTAACCTAACCTAACCTAACCTAACCTAACCTAACCTAACCTAACCTAACCTAACCTAACCTAACCTAACCTAACCTAACCTAACCTAACCTAACCTAACCTAACCTAACCTAACCTAACCTAACCTAACCTAACCTAACCTAACCTAACCTAACCTAACCTAACCTAACCTAACCTAACCTAACCTAACCTAACCTAACCTAACCTAACCTAACCTAACCTAACCTAACCTAACCTAACCTAACCTAACCTAACCTAACCTAACCTAACCTAACCTAACCGCAAAAGATACTGCAGCTTCATTGATATCACCTCATGTTCGGGCGATCTTCTGAGCCTGGTCGACGCCTGGAGGACTGACGACGGTCTGGCGGCTGACTCCGACCACATCGGCATAGTCTTTCACCTAAAACTGGCAAGGTCAAAAGGCTTAAGCATTGACAACCAGACTGTTCAACACCAAGAAGGCCAACTGGGACAATTTTCGTGAGAAAATGACCAGCTCCTTGGTGGGGAACAGTCTGGTTGCGGAAGATGTAAAAAATATATCCAGCATTGACCAGCTGGAGGAACACCTTGCCAGTTACAACAACTCTATTAAAGCGGCCTGTGACACAATTCCAGTGAAATCAAATAAGGAAACCGCGACTATGCCGTGGTGGTCGGAGAAGCTGGCGCAGATGAAGAGGGAGGTCGTTACCTTCAGGCGCCGCATCAGGAATGCTGCTCCGATCAGGAAGCGGCATGTGATATCGCAGTATCTGGAGCGTAAAGACAGGTACGAGTCGGAGGTAAAATTAGCTCAGAATGCGAGTTGGAAGGAGTTCTGCACGAAGCAGGACCGGGAGGGGGTCTGGGAAGGAGTGTACAGGGTTATTGGCAGGTCCACAACAAGGGAAGAGGATATTCCTCTTTCAAACAACGGGGTGGA
Source organism: Lithosia quadra (assembly GCA_963576445.1). Lineage (NCBI taxonomy): Eukaryota > Metazoa > Arthropoda > Insecta > Lepidoptera > Erebidae > Lithosia > Lithosia quadra. The sequence goes on from OY754894.1 coordinate 22,605, forward strand.
ATTGGACGCCAGCGGGTCTGCGGAGTTACTCGCTACGGTCTTCTACCCAGAGGACCGCACCGAGGAGGACAACGCGGATCATGAAAGAACCCGCGCATTAGCCGAAACGGTGAATGCCGGGAGTGACATTGACGCTTACGACCCGCCATTTACCATGGACGAGCTGAGGGACGCGCTGGGTTCTTTCAACCCAAAAAAGGCACCCGGAGCCGATGGCTTCACAGCCGACATATGTACACACGCGGTAAACTGCGCTCCGGTACTGTTTCTGGAACTGCTTAACAAGTGCCTGGGTCTTGAGTATTTCCCTAAGCCGTGGAAGGAGGCCACGGTGGTGGCGCTCAGAAAACCAGGTAAGGAAGTGTACAACTCTCCAAAATCGTATAGGCCTATTGGCCTACTACCGGTCTTGGGGAAGGTGTACGAAAAAATGGTGGCTGCCCGGCTCAAGTTTCATCTCGTTCCGCGTATCAGTACTCGCCAGTACGGGTTCATGCCCCGCAGGAGCACCGAGGACGCCCTCTATAACCTATTGCAGCACGTGCGCGGCAAGCTTCGCCAGAAGAGGATTGTCGCGCTCGTGTCCTTGGATATAGAGGGCGCCTTCGATAGCGCATGGTGGCCAGCAATAAAAGTACGCCTGGCAGAGGAAAAGTGTCCGGTAAACTTGAGGCGGGTAGTCAGCAGCTACCTGAGTGATAGAACAGTCCGGGTAAGATACGCAGGAGCTGAGTACACGAAGGCTACACAAAAGGGCTGCGTCCAAGGGTCAATTACAGGTCCCTTGTTGTGGAACCTGCTGTTAGACCCGTTATTAAAACTCCAGGAGGAGGCAGGGGACTTCGTCCAGGCTTTTGCCGACGACGTGGTCCTTGTATTCGATGGGAATTCGGCAGAAGAAATCGAGAGGCAGGCCAATGCCTCCCTCGAGCGTGTTCAGGCGTGGGGAGTCCTAAATAAACTTAAGTTCGCGCCACACAAAACAAACGCAATGATCATAACCAAGCGACTCAAATATGACAACCCACGCCTGACCATGGGCGGGGTGGATGTTGGCCTGGCTGACGAAATCAAATTATTAGGTCTTACCATCGATAAAAATTTGAATTTTAATAGCCACGTCAAGAAGGTTTGCGCGAAGGCCATCGGGGTATACAAGAAACTGGCGCGGACGGCCCGAATCAACTGGGGACTTCATCCCGAGGTGATTCGGGTCATCTACACGGCGGTCATAGAACCCCTAATGTTGTACGCAGCCAGCGCGTGGTGTGGGGCAACGAGGAAGCAGTGCGTCCGAAGGCAGCTGGACGCGGTACAGCGCGTGTTCGCAATAAAATTAACAAAAGCCTATCGCACGGTCTCCCTGAACTCCGCACTGCTATTGGCCGGCATACTCCCTCTGGACCTCCGAGTTCGGGAGGTGGCCTCACTATACGAGGCCAAGAGAGGAGTGTGCCAGTCATGGCTGGGGGACAGGGAGATCGAGCGATTGGCACCCATTTCGGCGGCCCCGCATCCCGCAGCGCGCACGCGCCTGGAGTTCGACAGCGTGGTAGACGAGGAACAATTTAATAGCATCCAATTGCATGACCTTAGAATATTTACGGATGGGAGCAAGATTGAGGGTCGGGTCGGGGCGGCTGTTTCTATATGGAACAGTCAGTCCGAGACTACGGCCCGCAAGCTTGCTCTCTCCCCGCACTGCACCGTCTACCAGGCGGAACTCTTGGCGTTGCGCGAGGCGGCATGCGAGGTAGAGCGACGCGGCTCTACCGCGTTCGGCATCTTTTGTGACAGTAGGGCGGCGCTCCTGAGTGTAGTCAATCCGCACTCTCATCACCCTCTTTCGGTGGAGACCAGGGACGCCCTTGGCCGCTGTAAACAGCAGGGCAAGAGCGTCTCCCTCTACTGGATAAAGGCCCACGTCGGTCTCGAGGGTAATGAGAGGGCGGATTGCCTCGCAAAGGACGCCGCATTAAAGCTCAAAAAGAGGCCGGACTACGACCAATGTCCTGTCTCATTCGTCAAGGGAGTCATACGAAAGGCCTCCCTTGACGAATGGAACAGGCGTTATCGGGAGGGCCATACAGCCTCAACCACCAAAGCCTTCTTTCCCTGCGCGCTTACGGCGTACAAGATCGTCAGGAGGATTAACATCGACGGCCCTACAACCCAATTCCTCACGGGACATGGTGGGTTCTCCGAATACTTGACACGGTTCAAGTGTAAGGCGGACCCATCGTGCGCCTGTGAGCCTGGGGTCCCGGAGTCGGTGTACCACCTCCTGGCGATCTGTCCAATCCACGCCAGAGACAGGCTGGATTTGGAACTCGCCACAGGAATTAAAGTGGACCAAACAGGCTTAACACACCTCATGCAGAAACACACAGAGAGTA